>JAIUJO010000305.1:577500-604263 GCA_023846275.1 Vanilla planifolia | reverse complement strand
AATGTTTTTATTCTTCTTCTTTTTCCTTTTCTTGTTCTTGTTCTTCTCCTTTTTCCTTTTCTTCTTCTTCTTCTTCTTCTTCTTCTTATTGCTCTTATTCTTCTTTGTTAGCTTCTTCTTCTTCTTCTTCTCCTTCTTCTACATCATATTCTTCTTCATCTTCTCTTGTTCAACTTCATCTTCTTTATCTTCTTTCCACTTCTCCCTCTTCCTCTATATCTTCTTCCTCTAGTTCTTTTTGCTCTTCCACTTCTTCTTTTGCTTCTTCTTCTTCTCCCTCTTGTTCTTCCTCATATTCTTCTTCTTCTTCTCCCTCTTCTTCTTCTTCTTCCTCTTCTTCATCTTCCTCTTAGTCTTCTTCTTTTACTTCTTCTTCTCCTTCTCTTTCTTCATCAACTTCTTTTACTTCTTCTTTCTTCTTCTTCTTCTTCTTCTTCTCCTTCTTCTTCTTCTTCCTCCCCTTCTTCTTCTTCTTCCTCTTCTTCCTCTTCTTCTTCATCATCATCTTTTTCTTCTTCCTTTTCTTCTTCTTCTACTATATCATCTTCTTCCTCGTCTTCCTCAACTTCTTCTTCTTTAACTTCTTCTTCATCTTCTTCACTTCTTGTACCTCTTCTTTATCATTTTTTCCACTTCTCCCTCTCGTTACAATTCTTCTTCTTCCTCTTCTTCTTCTTCTTCCACTTCTCCATCTTCCTCTTCATCTTCTTCTCAATCTTCTTCTTCCTTCGTTCTTTTCCTTTCTCTTCTTCTATTTCTTCTTCCTCTTCTTCTTCTTCTTCTTTCGCCTCCTCCACATTCTCTCTTGCTCTTCTTCATCTTTTTTCCTCTTCTTTTTCATCATGTTCTTCTTCATCTTCTTGCTCTTCCTCCTCTTCTTCTTCTTCTTTTTCTTCTTGTTCTTCTTCTTCTACCTCTTCTTCTTCTTCTTCTTCAAATCTTCTACTTCTTCATCATCCTCTTCGGCACATCTTCCTCTTCTTCTTCTTCTTCTTCCTCCTCCTCCTCCTCGTCCTACTCTTCTTCTTCTTCTTCTTCTTCTACTTCTTCTATCTACTTCTTCTTCTCCTTCTTCTTCTTCTTCCTCTTCTTCTTCTTCATCATCCTCTTCTTTTTCTTCCATTTATTATTATTATTATTATTATTATTATTATTATTATTATTATTATTATTATTATTATTATTATTATTATTATTCTACCTCTTCTTCTTCTTCTTCTAAATCTTCTTCTTCTTCTTCTTCTTCTACTCCATCTTCTTCTTCTACTTCTTCTTATTCCCCTCCACCTTCTCCTGTTTCTTTATCTTCTTATTCTTCTTTATCTTCTTCTTCTTCTTCTTCTTCCTCTTCTTCTTCTTCTTCTTCTTCTACTTCTTCTTCTTCTTCTTCTTCTGCTTCTTCATCTTTTTCTTCTTCTTCTTCATCTTTTTCTTCCTCTTCTTCTTCTTTCTTCCTCTTCTTCTTCCTCTTCTTCTACTACTACTACTACTTCTTCACCTACTTCTACTTGCTCTTCTCCTTCTACTTCTCCTTCTCCTTATTCTTCTTCTTCTTCCACTTCTTCATTTTTTTCTTTTTCTTCTTCTTCTTCTTCTTCTTCTTATTATTATTCTTCTCCTTCCTTTTCTTCTTCCTCTTCTTCTTATTCTTCTTCTTCCCCTTCTTCTCTTGATCTTCTTCTTTGACTTCCTCTTCTTCTTCTTCTTCCATTTCTTCTTCTCCTGTTTCTTCTACTTTTACTTCTTTTTTCATCTTCTTCTTCTCCTTCTACTTCTTCTTCTTCTTCTTCTTCTACTGCTACTACTACTACTAATTCCTCATCTATTTCTTCTTCATCTTCTACTTTTTTGACTTCTACTTCTTATTCTCTTTCTTCTTCTTCTTCTCTTACTTCTTCTTCTTCTTCTTCTTCTTTTCTATTACTTCTTCTTCATCATCTTCTACTTCTTCTTTTTTGTCTTCTTCTTCTTCTTCTTTTCTTTTATTTCTTCCTTTTTTCTTCTTTCATTTCTCCTTCTTCATCCACTTCTTCTTTTTATTCTTCTTTTTCTTCTTCCACTTCTTTATTGACTTCTTCTTCTATTATTCCTCTTTTGCTTCTTCTTCTTCTTCTTTGTTCTAATTCTTGTTATTCTTCTCTTTGTTCTGCTTCTTCTTCTTCTTCTACTTCTTCTTCTCATTCTTCTACTTTTTCTTCTTCTACTTCTTCCTCTTCTTCTTCATCTTCTCTTTCTTCTACTTCTTCTTCTTCTACAGCTTCTTCTTCTTCGTCTTCTTCATCATCTTCTTCTTCAACTTCTCTTTTTCTACTTCTTCTCGTTCTTCTTCCACTTCTCTCTCTTCTTCTATATCCTCTTCTTCTTGTTTTTCTTTTTCTTCTTCCCATTTATCTTCTTCTCCCTCTTCTCCTTTTTCTCCATATTTTTCTTCTTCTTCTTCCTCTTCATCTTCATCTTCTTCTTCTTCTTCTTCTTCTTCTTCGTCGCCTTTCTATCTTCTTCTTCTTCTTCTTCTACTTTTACTACTACTACTTCTGTCTCCTATTTTTCTTCCTCTTCTTCTTCTTCCTTATCCTCTTCTACCTATTATTCTTCTTCATCTACTTTTTCTTTTGTCCCATCGTTTTCTTCATTTCTTCTTTTACTTCTTCTTTTTCTTCTTCTTCATCTACTTCTACTTTTTCTTATTCTTCTTAATCTTCTTGCATTACCTCTTTTTCCACTTCTACTACCTCTTCTTCTTCTTCTTCGAATTTTTCTTCTCCTTCTTCTCCTACTTCTTCTTCCTTCTCTTCTTCTTCTTCTTCTTGTTCTTTTTCTTCTTTTTCTTCTTCTTCTTCGTCTTGTTTTTTTCTTCCTCTTCTTCTTTCTACTCATCATCATCTTCTTCTTCATCTTCCTCTTCTTCTTTCTCTTCTTTTTCTCCTTCTTCTTCATCTTCTTCTAATTTTTCTTCTTCTTGTTTTCTTCCTTAACTTCTTCTTCCTCTTCTTCTTCTACTTCTTCTTCTTCCTCTTCTTCTTCTTTTTCTTCTTCTTCATCTTCTTCTTCGAATTCTTCACCTTCATCTTCCTCTTCGTCTTCCTCTTCTTCTTCTTCTTCTTCTTCTTCTTCCACTTCTTATTCTTCATCAACTTCTTCTTCTACATCTACTTCTTCTTCTTCTTCTTCTTTTTGCTTTTTTTCTTCGACTTCTTCTTCTTCTTTCTCTTCATCTTTTTCTTCTACTACTTCCTCTTCTACTTCTTCCTCTTCTTCTTCTTGTTCTTTCAAATCTTTTTCCTCATATTATTATTATCATTATTATTATTCTGCTTCTTCCTATTCTTCTCCTACTTCTTCTTCTTCTCCTTCTTCTTCCTCTTTTTATTTTACTTTTTCAACTTCTTTTACTTCTTCTTCTTCGCGTTCTTCTTCATCATCTCTTCTCTTATTTCTTCTTCTTCTTCCTCTTCCACTTCTCCTTCTTCCTCCATATCTCCTTCTTCCTACTCTTCTTTTTCTTCTTTTACTTCTTCTTGTGCTTCTTCTTCTTCTTCGTCTTGATCTTTTTCTCCTTGTTCTTCTTCTTCTTCTTCTTCTTCTTCTTCTTCTTCTTTTTGTACTTCTTCATCTCTTTCTTCTTCTTCTTATTCTTTTTCTTTTTATTCTTCTTCTCCATCTCCTTCTTCGTCTTCTTCTTCATCTTCTTCAATGCCTTTCTCTTTTCTTCTACTTCTTCTGCTTGTTCCCCTTGTCCCACTTCTTACACTTCTTCTTCTTCCTCTTCTACTTCTTCCTCCACTTCTCCTTCTTCCTTTTCTTCTTCCCATTCTTCCTCTTTTTTGTCTTTTTCTTTCTCTTCCTCTTCTTCTTCTTCTTCTCCTACTTCTAGTTCTTCTCCCTTTCCACATCGTCTTGCTCTTCTTCTTCATATACTTCCTCTTCTTTTTCACCATCATCATCTTCTTCTTATTCTTCTTCTTCTTCTTCTTCCTTTTAATCCTCTACATCTTCATCATCCTCTTCTCCTCATCTTCCTCTTCTTCTTCTTCTTCTTCTTCTTCCTCTTCTTCTTCCACTTCTTCTTCTTCTACTTCCTCTCCATGTTCTTCTTCTTCTTCTTCTTCTTCTTCTTCTTGGTGTTCTTCCTCTTCTTCTTCTTTTTCTTCAACTTTAACTTCTTCATCCTATTCTTCTTTAAACTCTTTCTTTTCTACTTCTTTCACTTCTTCGTCTTATTATTAATGTTATTATTTTTATTACTATTATTATTATTCTACCACTAATTCTTTCTCTTATTCATCCTCATCTCCTTCTTTTTTTCCATCTTCTTTTTCTTTTTCTTCCTCTTCCTCCTCCACTTCTTCTTTTACTTCTTCTTCTTCTACTTTATCTCCTACTCTTCTTCTTCCTCTTCTTCTTCTTCTTCTTCTTCTTCTTCTTCTCCCTTTTATTCTTCTTCTTCTTCTTCTTCTTCTTCTTCTTCTACTTCTTCTTCCCCTCCTCCTCCTTCTCCTTCTCCTTCTTCTTCTTCATTACCTTCTTCATCTTCTTCTTCTGCATCCTCTTCTTCTTCTACTTCCTCTTCTTCTCCTAATTCTTCTTCATCTTCCTCTTCTTCTTCCATTTCTTATCTTCTTCTTCTTCTTCTTCTTCTTCTTCTACTTCGTCATCTTTTTTGTTCTTCTTGTTCTTCTTCTTCTTCTTCACCTTTTTCTTATTCTTCTTCTTCTTACTCTTCCCCTTCTTTTTCTTCTTCTTCATCTTCTTCTTCTTCTTCTTCCTCTTCTTCCTCATCTTCTTCCTCTTCATCTTCTTAATTTTCTTCATCTTCTTCTTCTTCTTCTTCTTCTTTGTCTTCTTTTGTTTCTTCTTCTTTTTCTTCTTCCTTTTCTTCTTCTTCTTCTTCCTCCTTTTCTTCTTCATCTTCTTCTTCTTCATCGTATTCCTCTTCTTCTTCTCCTTTGTCTTCTTCTTCTGCTTTCTTTCTTTTTCCACTTCTTCTTCTTCTTCGTCTACTTCTTCTTGTTCTTTTTCTTTTTCTTCTTCTTCTTCTTCTACTACTACTACAACTACTACTACTTCCTCTTGTACTTCTTCTTTTTTTCTTCATCTTCTTCTTCTTCTTCTTCTTCTTCTTCTTATCCTTCTTCTTCTTCTTATTCTATTTCTTCTTCTTCTTCTTCTTTGTCCTTTACGTGTTCTTCTTTATCATCTACTTCTTCTTCTTCTTTGTTTACTTCTTTATCTTTTTCTTCTTTTTTGCTTCTTTAACTTCTTCTTCTTTCTCTTTCGTTTCTCCCTCTTCTTCCACTTTTTCCTCTTCTCATTTTTCTTCTTCCACTTCTTCTTCTTCTTCCTCTTCTTTTTCTTCTTCTTATCCTTCTTCTTCTTTTGCTCTTTTTCTTCCTCTTGTTCTTCTTTGTTTTCTTCTTGTTCTCCTTCCACTTCTTCTACTTCTTCGTCCTCATCATCTTTATCTTCTTCTTCTCCTTCTTTGTTTTTTCTTTTTCTTCTTCTTACTCTTCTTCTTCTTCTTCTCTGTCTTCTTCTTCTTCTTCTACTTCTTCTTCTCCACCTTCTTCATCTTCTACTTCTAATTCTTCTACTTCTTCTTATTTTTCTTTTTCATCTTCTTTTTTTCTTCTTCTACTTGTTCTTCTTCTTCTTCTTCTTCTTCTTGTTTTTCTTTGGCTTCTTCACCATCTTCTTCTTATTCTTCTTCTTACTCCTCTCCTTCTACTTCTTCTACTTCTTATCTTTCTTCTTCTTCTCCTTCCTTATTTTCTTCTTCTTCTTCTTCTATTTCTTCTTGTTGTTCTTCCTCCTCTTCTTCTTCTTCTTCATCTTCTTCTTCATCATCATCATCTTTCTCTTCTTCTTATTCTTCTTCTTCTTCTTCTTCTTCTTCTTCTTCTTCTTCTTCTTCTTCTTCTATTTCTTCTTCTTTTTCTTCTTCTTCCTCTACTACTTCTTCCTCTTCATGTTCTTCGTCTTCTTCTTCTTCTTCTTCTTCTTCTTCTTCTTCTACTACTTCCTCTTCAACTTCTTCTTCTTCTTCTTCCTGATCTTCTTCTTCTTCTTTTTCTTCTTCTTCTTCTTCCACTTCTTCTTATTCTTCTTCTTCTTCTTTTCTTCTTCTTCTTCAACATCTTCATCTTCTCTTTCTTTTTCTTCTTCTTCTTCTTCTCCTTTTCCTTCTTCTCTGTCCTTCTCTTCATCATCTTTGTCTCCCTCTTCTCTTCTTTTACATATTATTTGTCTTCTTCCACTTCTCCCTCTTCTATTATATCATCATTTTCCTCCTCTTCTTTTTCTTCTTCCACTTCTTCTTTCTCTTCTTCTTCCCCCTCTTCTTGTTCTTCTACATCTTCTTCTTCTTCTTCTTCCTCTTCTTCCTCCTCTTCCTCTTCCTCTTATTCTTCTTCTTCCTCTTCTACTTCTTTCTCTTCTTTTTCTTCATCTTCTTCTTCTTCTTCTTTCTCTTGTTCCTCTTCTTCTTCTTCTTCACCAACCTTTTCTTTTACTTCTTCTTCTCCTTCTTCTTCATATACTTCTACTTCTTCTTCTCCATCATCATCTACTTCTTTGTCTTCTTCTCTTCTTCTACTTCATCTTCTTCTTCTTCCTCCTCCTCATCTTTTTGTTCTTCTTCTTCTCCATCTTTCTCTACTTCCTCTTCATCATCTTCTTTATCTTCTTCTTATTATTCTTCTTCTCCATCTTCTTTCTCTTCTTGTTCTTGTTCTTCTTCGTTTTCCTCTTCTTTTGCTTCCTCCTCTTCTTCTTCTTTATTTCCTCCTCCTTCTCCTTCTTCTTCTTCTCCTTCTTCTACTTCTTGTTCTTCATCATCATTATCTTCTTCTTCTTCTTCTTCTTCCACTTAATCTTCTACTTCTTCTTCTTCCACTTCTTTCCTTCTTCTTCATCATCATCTTCTTCTTCTTCTTCTTCTTCATCATCTTCTCTGTCATCCTCTTCTTCTTCCATTTCTTCTTCTTCTTCATCATCTTCTTCTTATTCTCCTTCTTCTTCTTCTTTTTCTTCTTCTTTTAATTCTTCTTCTTCTTGTTCTACTTCATCTTCTTCTTTGCTAATCCTTCATCCCAAATGCCAAATCCCTAATCTGAAATCTATAATCCCTAATCTTAAATCTTTAAATCAAAATCCTTAATCCTTATTCTTTAAGACCTTATCCCTTAATCTTTAAATCTTAATCACTAATCCATAACCTTTAATACCTTATCTTGAATCTCTAATCCATAATCTCTAATGTCTAATACGAAGCCCCTAACCCATAATCTTGAATCCCTAATGCCTAATACTTAGTTCTTAACTCCTTAGTCTCGAATCCCTAGCCCTAATCACTAATCCTTAACTTATAATCCTTAATTCCTAATCATTAATCTCTAATACTAAATCTATAATCCTTAACACTTAATCTCTAATACCCCAAGTCTAATCTTATTCTTCTTCTTCTTCTTTCTCTTCTTTTTCTTCTTCTTCTTAATCTTCTACCTCATCTGCTTCTACTAATTCTAATACTTCTTCATATTCTTCTTCTTCTTCTTGTTTTTCTTACTTTTCTTAATCCTCTTCTTCTACTTCCTCTTGTTCCCCTTCTTCCTCTTCGTCTTTCTTTTCTTCATCTACTTCCTCCTCCTCAGCTAATTCCTCTTCTTCTTCTTCTTCTTCTTCCTATTCTTCTTCTTCTTCTTCTTCTCATCCTCGTTCTTCTTTTTCTTCTTATTCTTCTTTTTTTATTCTTTTTCGTCTGCTTTTTCTTCTTATTTTTCTATTTCTTCTTCTTCTTCTTTTACTTGTTACCCGTCTTCCATTTCTTCTCCTTCCTCTTCTTCTTCTTCGTCCTCATCTTGTTTGAGTTCATCTTCTTCTTCTTCTACTTCTTCTTCTTCCTCTTCCTCTTCTTCTAGTTCATCATCTACTTCTTCTTCTTCTTCCTCTTCTTCTTGTTCTTCATCGTCATCTTCTTCTTCTTCGTCTGCTACTTCTTCTTCTTCTTCTTCTTCTTCTTCTCCTTCCCCTTCTTCTTCTTCTTCTTCTTCTCCTTCCCCTTCTTCTTCTTCTTCTTCTTCCTCTTATTCTTTTCCTCTTCTTCTCTCACTTTTTCCTCCTCTTCTTCTTCCTCTTCTTCTTCCCTTTATTCTCCTACTTCTTCCTCTTCTTCTTCTTCTTCTTATTCTTCTTTTTCTTATTCTTCCTCATCGTCATCATCATCATCTTCTTCTTCTTCTTCATCATCATCTTCTACCTCTTCTTCTCTTCCTCCTCCTCATCCCTCTTCTTCTTCTTCTTCATCATCATCTTCTACCTCTTCTTCTCTTCCTCCTCCTCATCCCTCTTCTTCTTCTTCTTCTTCTTCTTCTTCCTCTTCTTCTTTTCTTCTTCTTCTTTCCCTTTTTACTCTTCTTATTCTTCTTCTTGTCCTTTTTCTTCCCCTTCTTCTTCCTCAACTTCTTCTTCTTCTTCTTCTTCTTCTTCATCTTCCCCTTCTTCTACTTCTTCCTCCTCATCTTCTTCTTCTTCTTCTTCTTCTTCGTCCTCTTCTCCTCATCTTTCTCTTCTTCTTCTTCCTCTTCTTCTTCTTCCTCCCCTTCTTCTTCTTCTTCTTCTACTACTACTTCTTCTTCTTGTTCTTCTACTTCTTTTTATCGATCTTCTTCTATTTACTCTTCTACTTGTTCTTATTCTTCATCTTCTTCTTCTTTTTTCTTCTTTTTCTTCATCTTCTTCTTACACTTGTTCCTCTTCTTCCTCTTCTCCTTCTTCATATTCTACTTTTTCTTCTTCCTCTTCATCTTCTTCCTCTTCTTCTTCTTCTTTTTCCTCCTATTCTTATTCTTATTCATCTTCTTCTTCTACCCCTTCTTATTCTTCTTCTTCTTCTTCGCCTTCTTCATCTTCTTCTTCTTCTTCTTCTACATCTTCTTCTTCTTCTACTTCTTCTTCTTCTTCTAATTCTCTTTCATTTTCTACTTTTTCTACTTCTCCTTCTTTTTCTTCCTCTTCCTCTTCCTCTTCTACTTCTTCTCCTTTGTCCTTTTCTTCTTACTCTTCTACTTCTTCGACTTCTCTTCTTCTAATTGTACTTATTCTCCTTCTAGTACTTTTATTTCTTCTTCTTCTGCTGCTTCTTTTTCTTCCTCTTAATCTTCTTCTTCTTCTTCTTCTTCTTCTTCATCTTCTTCTTCCCATTCTACCTCTTATTCCTCTTCTAATTCTTCTACATCTTCTTCTTGTTCTTCTTCTTCCTCTTATTTCTCTGCTTCTTCTTCTCTTTTTTTTCTTCTTTTTCTTCTTCTTCTTTTTATTCTTCTTCTACTTCTTCCCGTTCTTCTTCTTCTTCTTCTTCTTCTTTTACTCCTACTTCTTCTTGATCTTCTTCTTCTTCTTATCCATCTTCTTCTTCCTCTTCTTCTTCTACTTCATCATATTGTACCTTTTCTTCTTCTATCTCTTCTTCTTCTTCATCTCTTCTTCTTCTTCTTCTTCTTCATCTTCTTCTTCTTCTTCTTCTTCTTCATCATCATCATCTTCTTCTTCTTCTTCTTCTTCCACTTCTTCTTCTTTTTCTTCTTAATCTATTTCTATTTCTTTTTTTATTCTTTTTCTTCTACTCCTTCATATTTATCTTCTTCTTCCCCTTTGACTTCTTCTTCTTCTTAATCTTCTTCTACTACTACTTCTTCTACTTCATCTTCTTCTTCTTCTTCTTCTTCTTCTTCTTCTTCTTCCTCTTCTTCTTCTTCTTCTTCTTCTACTTCTTCCTCTTCTTCTTCTTCTTCTTCTTCCTCTTCTTCTTCTTCTTCTTCTTCTTCTCCTTCTTCTTCTTCTTCTTCTTCTTCTTCCTCTTCATATTCTTCTTCTTCTTCTTCTTCTTCTTCTTTTACTACTACTACTTCTTCTGCTTCTTCTTCTAGTACTTCTTCTACTTCTACTTTTTTCCGTAATTCTTCTAGCACTTCTTTTCCCTCTTCTTCTCCTCGTTCTACTTCTATTAGTTCTACTTCTCCTTCTCCTTCTTCTTCTTCTATTTCCTTATCTTTTCTTCCTCTTCTTCTTCTTCTACTTCAACATCTTCATCTTATTCTTCTTCTTCTTAATCTTCTTCTTCTCATTCATTTTCATCTTCTTCCTTCTCTGCCAGTTCTTCTACATCTTCTACTTCTTGTTGTCTCTCTTTGTCATGTCTTCCTTCTTCTTTCTTCTTCTTCTTCGTCTTCTTCTTCTTCTCCTACTTCTTCATCTTCTTCTTCTTCTTCCTCTACTTCTTCTTCTTCATCATCATCTTCTTCTACTTCTACTTCTTCATCTTCTTTTACTTCTTGTCTATCTTCTTCTTCTTCTTCCCCTTCTTCTTCTTCTTCTTCTGCTTCTTCTTGATCTTCTTCAACTTCTTGTACATCTTTTTTTTCTCTTCTTCTCCTTCTTCTTCTTCTTTTTCCTTTTCTTCTTCTACTTCATCTTCTACTTCTTTCTATTCTTCTTCTTCTTCTTCTTCTCCTCCTCCTACTTCTACTTTTACTTCTTTTTCTTCTTCTTTTTCTATTGTTCATTCATCTTCTTCTTCTTTTTCTACTTCTTCTTCTTCTTCCACTTGCCCCTCTTCTTCCTCTTCTTCTTCTTCCTCTTCTTCTTCTTCCTCCTCCTCTTCTTCTACTTCTTCCTCTACATCTTCTACTTCTTCTCCTTCTTCTACTTCTACTTCACGTTCTTCTCCTTCTCCTTCTTCTTCTTCTTCTTCTTCTTCTTCTTCTTCTTCTTCGTCCTCTTCTTCCTCCTCCTTTTCTTATTCTTTGTCTTCCATTTCTTCATCATCTTCTCATCGGTTATCTTCTTCTTCTACTTCTTATTCTACTTTTTCTTCTGCTACTACTACTTCTTGTTCTTCTTCTTCTGCTTCTCTTTCTTCTTCTTCTTCTTCTACCTGTTCTTCTTCTTCTTGCTTTTCTTCTTCTTCTTCCCCTTCTTCTTCTTTCTCTTTCTACTTCCCCTTCTCCATCTCCTTCTCCTTCTCCTTCTCCTCCTTCTCATTCTCTAACTTCTACTTTTTCTTCTTCTTCTTCTTCTTTCTTTCTTTCTTTCTTTCTTCTTTCTTCTTTTTTCTTCCTTCTTCCTTCTTCCTTCCTCCACCTTCCATCTTCTTTATTCTTCCTCTTCTTATTCTTCTTCTTCTTCCTTTTTTTCTTCCTCCTCCTCTTCTTCTTTCTTTCTTCTTTCTCCTTTTTTCCTTCTTCATTCCTCCATCTCCCTAGTCCATAATCCTTAATCCCTAATCCTTAATCTTTAATCACTAATCCATCCTTGATCCTTAACCACTAAACACTTATCCTTAATCTCAAATCTTTAAATGGTAATCCAAAATACCTAATCCCTAATTCCTAATCTATAATCCATAATCCCTAATCTCAATCCTTAACCACTAATGACTAATCCTTAATCCATAATCCTTAATCTCTAATACTAATCCTAATCCATAATCTATAATCCCTAATCTTTAATCTCTAATCCTGAATCTTGCATCACTAATCTCTAATCTTTAATCCCTAATCCCTATTCTATAGCCCTTAATCCCTAACCCTAAAACACCAATCTCTAATTCTTAATCCTTAATAATTATTCTCTTAATTCTTAATGCCTAATCTCTAATCTCTAATCAATAATCCCTTAATACTTAGTCTTTAAACTCTAATTAGTACTTCTTAATCCCTAATCCCTAACCTCTAATCTCTACTACTTATTCCCTAATCCCTACTCACTAATCCTTAATCCCTAATTGCTAACTCCCAAATCCGTAATCCTTAATCGCCAATCTTTAATCCTGAATCCCACCCTCCTAAATTCTTAATCCATATTCCTATATACCTAATCCCCAATCCATCATTCCTTAATCCCTAATCCCTAAACTCTAATCTCTAATCTCTAATCCATCTCTTCTACCTCTTCTTTATCAATGTCTTCTTCTTCTTCTTCTATCTCATCTTTCTATACTTTTTGTTCCTTGTCATTCTCATCTTTCCCTTCTTCTTCTTCTTCCACTTTTTCTTCTTTTTCTTCTTCTTCTTCCTCTTCTTCTTCTTCTTCATCTTCTTCCTCTTCTTCTTCTTCTATTATTACTACAACTACAACTACTTTGACTTCTTCTTCTTCATCTTCTTTTTCCTCTTCTTCTTCTTCTACTTTTCTTCTTCTTCTTCTTCTTCTTCTTCTTCTTCTTCTTCTTCTTCCTCTTATTCTTTCTCTACTTATTTTTGTTCTTTCTTTTCTTCCTCTTCTTTCCCTTTTTTTTTTCTTCTGCTTCTTCTTCTCCTTCTTCTTCTTCTTCTTCTTCCTCTTTTATTTCTTCTTCTTTTTATTGTTCTTCTTTTTCTTCTTCTACTTCTTTTCCTTCTTCTTCTTCTACTACTACTTTTTCATCTACTACTTATTCTTCTTTCTCTTCCTCTTCTTCTACTACTACTTCTAGTTCTTCTTCTTCTGGTGCTTCTTTTCGTTCTTATTGTTCTTCTTATTCTTCTTCTTCTACTACTTCTTCTTCTTCCTCTCCTTCTATTACTTCATCTTCTTCTTCTTCTTCTTCTTCTTCTTCATCTTCTTCCTCTTCCTTCTCTTCTTCTTCTCCTTCTTCTTCTCCTCCTCCTCCATCTTCTTCGCCTTATCTATCTCCATTACCTTCTCCTGCCCCTCATTCTCCTTCTCCTTCTACTTCACCTCCATCTCCTCCTTCTCCTTCTCCTTTTTTTTTTCATCTTACTTGGATATTTCTTCTTTCTTATTTCTTTTTCCTTCCTCTTTCCTTCTTTCTTCTTTTTTCCTCCCTTCTTCCATTTTCCATCTTCCTTTTTTTTTCTTGCTTCTTCTTTCATCCTTCTTCCTTCTTTCCTATTCTTTCTTCTTTCTTCTTTCTTCTTTCTTCTTTCTTATTCTTTCTTGTTCTTTTCTTTTTCTTCTTTCTTTCTTCTTCTTTCTTTGTTCTTCATCTTTTTCTTTCTTCTTCTTCTTATTATTATTATTATTATTATTATTATTCTTCTTCTCCTCTTCTTTGCCTTCTTCTTTCACTTCTTTTTTTTCCTCTTCTTCTTCCTTCTTCTTTCTTCATTCTTCTTCACCTTCTTCCCCCTCCCTTTTCTTAATCCATTATCTCTAATCCCTAATTTATCCTTAATCCTTAATCCCTAATTCCAAATCCTTAATCCAATCTCTATTCTCTAATCTCTAATCTCTAAACCTTAATCCCAATACCTAATTTCTAATCCTTAATTTTTAGTTTATAATCTATAATACCTAATCCTTAATTTGCAATCCATAATACCAAATCTCTAATCCCTAATCTTTAATCCTAATCCTAATCCTGTTTGCTTAATCTCTAATCTCTAATATCTAACCCTAAATCCCTAATCGCTAATCTCTAATCCTTAATCCTTAATCCCAAATCCCTAATCCCTATTCTTTAATCTTTAATTTAAAATGCCTAAGATTTGGTCTATCCCTCTTTAGTGATTAATACCTAATCTTGAATCCCAATCCCTCCCTCCCTAATCTTTAATCTGCATTCCTAAATCCTTAATCCCTCCCTCCCCAATCCCTATTCCTTAATCCCTAATGATAATTATAATCCCTTAATCTCGAATCCCTAATTTCTAATTCCTAATCCCCAATGATAAATCCCAGTTCCCTAATCTCTAATCTTTAATCCCTAATCCTTAATTAATGATCTCCTCATCTCTAATCATTAATCCATAATCCTAATTACTTATTTCTTAATCCCAACTCTCTAATTCCTAATCCTTAATCTCTAAACCCTAATCCCTCATTAGTAATCCATAATCCCTAATCTCTAATCACTAAACTCTAATCCCTAATCTTTAATCTCTGACACCTACTCTATAATCCCTCCCTCCTTAATCCTAAATTCCTAACCCTTAACCCCTAATCCATCTCTTCTTCCTCTTCCTCTTCTTCTTCCTTTTCTTCTTCCTCTTCTTCTTCTTCTTCTTCTTCTTCTTCTTCTTTTTCCTTCTCTTCTGCTTCTTCTTCCTAATCATCTTCTTCTTTTTTCTCCTCTTCTTCCTCAACTTCCACTTCTTCTTCTTCTCCTTCTTCTACATTGTTTTCTACTTTTCTTGTTCTTCTTCTTCTTCATCTTCTTAATTTTCTTCTTCTTCCTCTTTCTCTTTTTCTTGTTCTTGTTCTTCTTCTTCTTCTCCTTCTCCTTCTTCTTCTCCTCCTTAAACATCTCTTTGTCATTTTCCTTCTCCTTCTCCTTCTTCCTTAACTTCACCATCTTCTTCTTGTTCTCCTTCTCCTCCTTCTCCAAGTCCTCCTCTTTCTCCTTCTTCTTCTTCTTCTTTGGCTTCTTCTTCTTCCTCTTCTTCTTCTTTCTTCTTTCTTCTTTCCTTTTTCTTCTTTCTTCTTTGTTTTCTTCTTTCTTCTTCCTTCTTCCTTCTTCTTTCATCCTTCCACCTTCCTCCTTCCTTCATCCTTCTTTCTTCTTTCTTCTTTCTTCTTTCTTCTTTCTTCTTTCTTCTTTATTATTCCTCTTCTTTGTCCTCTTCTTCTTCCTTTTCTTCTTCTTCTTCTTCTTCTTTTTATTCGCCTTCTTCCATATTTCTTCTCCCTTCTTCCTTCTTCTTTTTTCCTTCTTCTTCCTTCTTCCTTCTTTTTTCCTTCTTCTTCCTTCTTCCTTCTAGCTTTTCCTTAATCCCTAATCTGTAATCCTTAATCCTTTATCCTAAATCCCTAATCCATTCTTAATCCCAAAGCCTAAATCCTTAATACCTAATCTCTATTTCCTAATCTTCAAACTCTAAACTCTAATACCTAATTCTTAATCCCTAACCCTTAATCTATAATCCATAATATGTAATCCCTAATTTTTAATCCATAATCTCTAACTTTAATCACTAATAATTAATCACCAATCCCTGATCCTAATCATAATTCCTTAATCTCTCATTCCTAATCCTTAATCCCAAATATCTAATACTAATTCTGAATCCCAAATCCTTAATCCTAAATTACTAATCTTTAACAATTAATCCCTAATTTTTAATGTTTAATCCTTAATCATTAATCACTTCATCCCTAATCCTTAACCCCTATTGCTTATTCCCTAATCTCTTCTCCCTAGTCCATAATCCTTAATCTCTTAACCCTAATCCTTAATTGCTAATCCATAAATATTAATCCAAAAAACCTAATCTTAATTATTAATCCCTTCATACCTAATCCCTAATCCTTAATCCTTAATCCATAATCCATAATCCATAATCCATAATCCCTATTACTTATTTCTTAATCCTTAGTCCCTTGTCTGTAATCCTTAATCTCTAAACCTGAATCCTTAATTACTAATCTCTAATCCCTAATCCCTAATCATTAATTTTTTTCATCCCTAAACCTACTCCCTAATCTATAATATTTAATCCTTAAACCTTAATCGTTAATTGTTAATCCATAATTTCAAATCTCTAGTCTCTTACTTAATCCTTAATGCCTAAAACTTAATCTCTCCCTCCCTAATCCCTAATCTCAAATACCTAATCTTGAATCCATAATCCATAATCCCTCTCCCCCTAATTGTAATTTGTATTCCCAAATCTTTAATCCCTTACTCCTTAATCCCTAGTCATTTATCTCTAGTCCCTAATCCTAATTATAATCACATAATCTCTAATCCCTAATTCGCAATCTCTAATTTGTAATCCTGAATCCCTAATCACAAATCTCCAATCCTTCATCTCTAATCCCTATTTCCTAATCCATAATCCCTAATCTTAAATACCTTATCTACAATCCTTAGTAATTAATCCCTTAAACTTTAGTTTCTAATACCTAATCATTAATCCCATTAATTAAATTCTTAATCCCTAATCCTAATTACTTGTTCTACTTTATAATCCTTAATCTCTAATCCCTAATCCTTAATTACTAATCAACAATCCCTAAACCCTAATCCCTAATCCTTAATCCCTAACACCTAATCCATAATCACTCCCTCCTTAATCCTTACTCCTTAATCCATAAACCCGAATCTGTAATCTCTAATCCATCTCTTCTTCCTCTTCTTCTTCTTCTTCTTCTTCTTCTTCCTTTCGTTCTTCCTCTTCTTCTTCTTCTTCTTGCTCCTTTTCTTCTTTTTCTTCTTCTTCCTCATCTTCTTCTTCTTCTTCTTCCTCTTCCTTCCCGAATTCCTCTCCTTATTCTTCTTCTACTTCCTCCTCTTCATCTTCTTCTTTTATTACTTCTTCTTCCTCTTCTTTTTCCACCTTTTCTTCTTCTTTTTCTCCTTCTACTCCTTGCTCTACTTCTCCTTCTCCTTCTTCAAGTCCTCCCCTTCTCCTTCATCTTCTTCTTCTACTTCTTCTTCTTCTTCTTCTTTCTTCTTTCTTTTATCTTCTTTCTTCTTCCTTCTTCTTTCTTCCTTCCACATTCCTTCTTCCTTCTTTTTTCTTCTTTCTTTCTTCTTCTTTCTTCTTTCTTCCTTCTTCTTTCTTCATTATTCTTCCTCTTCGTCTTCCTTTTCTTCTTCATCATCTTCTTCTTTCTGTTCTTCTTTTTTCTTCCTTCTTTCTTCTTCTTTCTGCCTTCTTCTTCATCTTCCTTCTTCCTTCTTCCTTTTCCCTTTTTTTGTAATCCTTAATTCTTAATTCCTAATCCTTATCCTAAATCACTAACCCATCTATAATCTCTAATCTCTAAACCTTAATCTCAACTACCTAAATCATAATCCTTAATTTCTAACCCCTAATCTCTAATTTATAATCAATAATACTGAATCCCTAAACTCTAATCCTTAATCCCTAATTCTTAATCCTAAATCACTAATCCCAAATCCTTAAACCTTATTATCTAGTCCCTATTTCTAATCTTAATCATTCAATCTCTATTCCCTAAGCTCTAATATCTAACCATAAATCCTAAATCCTTAATAACTAATCTCTAATCCCTAATCCTTAGTCCTTGTTCTCTTTTCTGTAATCTTTAATCCTAAATCTACAATTTTTAATAAATAATCCCTAATCCTTAATCCCTAATAATTAATATCTTCAACCATATTTCTTAATCCTTAATTATTAATCCCTAATGCATATTATTTATTCTGTAATTTATACTCACTAATTTGTAATCTTTAATCCCTAAATCTTAATCCTTAATTTCTAATCCATAATCCCTAATCCCTAATGCATAATATCTAATCTTTCCCTCCCTAATCAATAATCCCTAATCCTTGATACCTAATCTCAAATCACTAAAAACTCCCTTCCTAATTCGTAATATGTATTCCTAAATCATTAATCCCTCCCTAAATCGCAAATCTGTGCTCATTAACCTCTAATACTTAATCCATAATCTCTAATCCATAATCCTACTTCCCAAATCCTTAATCAATAATCTCTAATCCTTAAATCACTTATCCTTGTTCTCTAATCCATAATATCTAATCCTAAATCCCTAATCTATAATCTTTAGTAATTAATCTCTTAATCCTTAATTTTTAATCTTTAATCCCTAATCATTATGCCATTAATCCCTAATCCCTAATCCTCAATCCTTAATCCTTAATTTCTAATCCTTATTACATGTTCCATAATCTTAACTCCTTAATCAATAATTCTTAATCCATAAACCCTAATCTCTAATTGCCAATCCATAATCCTTAATCCTTTATCACTAATCTCTCATCCTTAATCCCTAACCCCTAACCCTTAATTCTTCTCTCCTTAATCCTTAATTTCAAACCTTTAATTCCTAATCCTTAATCCATCTCTTCTTCTTCTTCTTCTACTTCTTTTTCTTCCTCTTCTTCTTTCTCCTCTTCTTCTTCTACTTTTTCTTCTTCTTCTTTTTCTTCTTCTTCCTCATCTTCTTTTTCTTCATCATCTTATTCCTTATCTCCCTCTTATTGTTCTTCTTCTTCTTCTACTACTTCTTCTTCATCCTCTTCTTCTTCTTCCCCTTCTTCTTCTTATTTTCCTCCTTCTTCTTCTTTCCTTGTTCTTCTTCTTCCTTTACTTCTTCCTCTTCTTCTTCTTCTGCTTCTTCCTTTTCTTCTTCTTGTTCTTTTTCTTCTTCTTCTTTTTTTATTTCTTTATTTTCTTCTTCTCCACCTTTTTATTCTACTCCTCCTTCTTCTTATCCTTCTCCCTATCCTTGTCTTTCTCGTTCTCCTTCTCCTTGTCCAACTCCTCCTTCTCCTCCTTCTTCTCCTTCTCCTTCTCCATCTCCTCCTCCTTTTCCCTCTCCTTCTCCTTCTCCTTCTCCTCCACCTCCACCATGTCCTCCTATTTTTCCTTTAACTTCTTCTTCTTCTTCTTCTTCTTTCTTCCTTTTTCTTTCTTCTTTCTTCTTTCTTCTTCCTTCTTCCTCGCTCTTCCTTCTTCCTTCTTATTTCTTCCTTCTATCTTCTTTCTTGTTTCTTCTTTATTCTTCCTCTTCTCCTTCCTCCTCTTCTTCTTCTTCCTCTTTTTCGTCTTCCTCTTCATACTCATCTTCATCTTCCTTCTTCATTCTTCCTACATCCTTCTTCCCTCTTCTTTCTTCCTTCTTCTTCTTTCTTCCTTCTTCGTTCTTCCTTCTCTGATTTCCTTAATCAATAATCCCTAATCCTTAATCCTTAATTTGTAATCCAACCTTAATCCCCAATCCTTAATCTTTAATCCTTAATTTCTATCTCTAAACCTTAATTCTTAATAACTAATTCCTAATCCCTAATCTCTAATCTATAATCCATAATACCTAATCCCTAATCTCTAATCCTTAATCTCTAATCCCAATTTATTACTCTCTAATCACTAATCCTAATAGTAATCTTTTAATCTCTAATCCCAATTTATTACTCTCTAATCACTAATCTTAATAGTAATCTTTTAATCTCTAATCCCTAATCTCTAGTCTCTAATACCTAATCTTGAATCCTAAATCCCTAATCATTAATCTCTAATCCCTCATTCCTAATCTATATTCCTTAATCTGTAATCCCTAATCCAAACTCCTAATCTTTAATAATTAACCCCTTAATCATTAATCCATAATCCCAAATCCTTAATCATTAATCCTTTCATCCCTAGTCTCTAGTCCTTAATCCTTAATCCTAATTCCATATTATTTATTCCTTAATCCCTACTCCCTAATCCATAATCCTTAATCCTTAAACCCTAATCCCTAGTTACTAATCAATAATACCTAATCTTTAATCTCTAATCATTAATCACTAACTATTAATACCTAATACTTAATCCCTCCTTTCCTAATGACTATTCCCTTATACCTAATCTCAAATCCCTAAACCCTACCTTCCTAACCCATTATCTGTATTCCAAAATCCATAATCCCTCACACCTCAATGCCAAATCCCAAATCCCTTGTCCCCAATCTTAATTATAATTATTTAATCTTTAATTTTGAATCTCAAATCACTTATTAATAATCTCAGACCCTTAATCGCTAATCCTTAATTAATAATTCATAGTCCTAAATCACTAATCTACAACCCTTAGAAATTAATCCGTTAATCCTTCATCCTTAATCCTTTATCCATAATCATTAATCTCTTCATCACTAATCTTTAATTCTTAATCCTTAATCCATAATCCCTATTACTTATTCCATAATCCCTACTCCCAAATCCATAATCCTTAATTCCTAACCCTAATCCCTAATTATTAATACATAAGCTCTAATCTCTAAAACTTAATCCTTAATGCTTAACACCTAATACCTAATCCCTTTCTCCTTAATCCCTAATCCTTAAACCCAAATCCCTAAACTCTAATCATTAATCCTTTGTCCATCTCTCCTTATTCTTCTTCTTCTTCATCTTCATCTTCTTCCCTTTCTTCTTCTTTTTCCTCTTCTTCCTCTTCTTCTTTTTCTAGTTCAACATTTTCTTCTTCTTCTTTTGGTCCATCCTCATCTTCCTCTTCCTCTTCTTCTTCTTCAACATTTTCTCCTTCTTTTCTTGTTCTTCTTCTTTCTCTTGTTCTTTCCCTTTTTTCCTTCTTCTTTTTCTTCATTTTCTTCTTCTCCTACTTCTTCTTCTTCTATTTCTTGTTCTTCTTCATCGTCATCTTTTTCTTCTTCTTCTTCTTCTTCTTTTTCTCCTTCTCCTTCTTCTTCTCCTTCTCCTTCTCCTTGTCTTTCTCCACCTCCTTCTCCTTCTCCTTCTCTTACTCCTTCTCCATCTCCTTCTCCATCTCCCTCTCCTTCTCTTGCTCGTTCTCCCTATCCTCCTCCTCCTTCTCCTTCTACTTGTCCTCCTTAATCTTCTTTCTTCATTCTTCATTCCTCTATCTTCTTTCTTCATCCTTCTCCCTTCTTCCCTCCACATTCCTTCTTCCTTCTTCTTTCTTTCCTCTTTCTTCTTTCTTGTTTCTTCTTTCTTCTTTATTCTTCCTCTTCTTCTTCCTTTTCTTCTTGTTCTTCTTCTTCCTTTTCTTCTTCCTCTTGTTCTTCTTCTTCATTCTTTCTTCTTTCTTCTTCCTTCTTCTTCTTTATTCTTTCTTCTTCTCCCTTCTTCCTTCTTTCTTCTCTTTATTCCTTAATCTATAATCCCTAATCTTTAATCCTTAATCCCTAAATCATTCTTAATCCTTAATACCAAATTCTTAATCTCTAAAGTCTATTCTTTAATCCCTAATCCTTAACACTTAATTCCTAATCCTTAATCCCTAATCTATAATCTATAATCCTTAATCCCTAACCTTTAATCCTTGATCTCTAATCTTTAATCCTTAACCATTAATCTCTAATCCATAACCCTGATCTTAATCCATAATCTCTAATCCCTAATCTCTAATCTCTAATACCTAATCCTAAATCTCGAATCCCTATTCACTAATCTCTAATCCTTAATCCCTAATCCATATTCTTGAATCCATAATACCTAATTCTAAATCCTTAATCTTTAATAATCAATTCATAATCCCTAATCATTAATCATATCATCTCTAATCCCTTATCCCTAATCATTAATCCATAATCCTTAATCCTTATTACTTATTCCCTATTGCCTATTACTTAATCAGTAATCCTTAATCCCTAAACCCTAATATCTAGTTGCTTATCCATAATCCTTTATCCCTAATGCCAAATACCTAATCCCTCCCTCCATAATCCTTAATCCATAATCCCTAATACCTAATCTCTAATCCTCAATCTCTCCCCCTAATTTGTAATCCATATTCCTTAATCTCTAATCTCTATGCCCTAATCTTTAATCCCTCATTCATAATTCTTAATTCTTATCCTTAATCTCTAATTCATCTTTAATCCTTAATCCCTAATCTCTATTTTTTAATATCTATTCACTAAATCTTAATCCCTAATACCTTATTCCTTAAACCTAATCTACAATTCGTAATACCTAATCCCTAATATGTAATCCTTAACCATTAATCCTTAAACCTTAATCACTAGTCCTTAATACTAAATCCCTATTCTCTAATCCTTAATTCTCATCCTAATCCCTAATCTCTAATATCTAATCCTAAATCCCAAATCATTAATAACTAATCTCTAATCCCTAATCCCTAATCCTTTATCCTAATCCATAATCCTCAATCTTAAATCCCTAATCTTTAAAAAATAATCTCTCAATCTTTAATCCATAATCCTTAATCATGAACCCAGCATCACTAATCCCTAATCCCTAACCCTTATCCTTAATCCTTAATCCCTAATCCTTTTTACTTATTTTATAATCCCCACTTCCTAATCTATAATCTTTAATCCTTAAACTATAATCCCTAATTGGTAATCTATAATCTCTAATCTCTAATCTATAATTCGTAATCCATAACCCTAACCTCTAATCCCTAATGCTTAATAACAAATCCTTAATACCTAAACCCTAATCCCTAACACCTAATCTCAAATATCCAATCCCTCTCTGCCTAATCTATAATCTATATTCCCAAATCCTTAGTCCCCCTCCTTAATCTCAAATCCCTAATTCTTAGTCCTTAAACTTAATTATAATTGCTTAATCACTAATCCTTAATCTTTAATCTTTAATCTTTAATTCCTAAACCTACATTTGAAATCCCTAATCAATAGTCTCTTATCCTAAACCCCTTATCCCTATTCTTTAATTCGTAATCCCTATTCCTAAACCCTTAATTCATAATCTTTAGTAGTTAACCCTTATCTCTAATCTCTAATTATTGATCATTAATCCTTTAATAATTAATCCACAATCCCTAATCCATAATCCCTATTACTTGTTCCTCAATCCCTATTCCCTAACCCATAATGCTAAATCCCAAAACCTTAATCTCTAATTACTTCTTCTTCTTCTTCTTCTTCTTCTTTTTCTAGTTCTTCTAGTTCTTCTTCTTCCTCTTCTTCTCTTTTCCTTCCTTGCTCTTTTTCTCATTATTCTTCTTTTCTTATTTTTCTTTTTCCGCTTCTTCTTCTTATTGTTCTTCTTCTTCTTCTATCCTTTCCCTTATCTTTCTCCTTCTCCTTCTTTTTCTTCTCTTCCTTCTCATTCTCCTTCTTCTTATGCATCTCCTTCTCCTTCTCTTTCTCCTTCTCCTTCTCCTTCCCCACCTCCTTCTCCAAGTCCTTCTCCTACTTCTTATTCTTCTTCTTCTTCTTCCTTCTTCTTTCTTCCTTGTACTTTCTTCATTCTTTATTCTTCTTCCATCTTCCTTCTCCCTTCTTCCCTCGACCTACCTTCTACCTTGTTCATTCTTTTTTCTTTCTTCTTTAATCTTTCTTCTTTATTCTTCCTCTTTGTCTTCTTATTCTTCTTCTTCTTCTTCTTCTTCTTCTTCTTCCTTTTCCTCTTATTCCTCTTCTTCTTCCTTTTTCCTTCTACTTCTTCCTCTTCTTCTTCATTTTCTTCTTATTAATCATCATCTTCTTCTACTTCTTCTACCTATTCTTTTTCTTTTTTTCTTCTTCTCCTTCTTTTTGTACTTCTACTTCTTCTTTTTCTTCTTCTTCTTCTTCTACTTCTTCCTATTCTTCTTCTTCTTCTCCTTCTCCTTCTTGTTCTACTCCTTCTTCTTCTCATTTTCCTTCCCCTTATCTTTCCCCTTCTCCTTCTTCTTATGCATCTCCTTTTCCTTCTCTTTCCTATTCTCCTTCTCCTTCCCCTCCTCCTTCTCTTTCTTCTTCTTCTTCTTCTTCCTTCTTCTTTCTTCTTTATACTTTCTTCATTCTTCATTCTTCATTCTTCTTCCTTCTTCTTTCTTCCTTTTCCTTCCACCTTCCTTCTTCCTTATTCTTTCTTTCTTCTTCTTTATTTCTTTCTTCTTTTTTTTCTTTCTTCATTTATCTTCTTTATTCTTCCTCTTCATCTTCCTTTTCTTCTTCTTCTTCTTCTTCTTCTTCTTCTTCCTTTTCTACTTTTCTTCTTTTTCTTTCTTTTTCCTTCTTTTTTCTTCCTTCTTCATGTTTCTTTCTTCTTTTTCTTCTTCCTTTTTCTTTCTTCTTTCTTCCTTCTCCTTATTCTCTAATGCCTAATCCCTAATCCCTAATCCTTAATCTTTAATCCATTCTTAATCTCTAAAATCAAAACCTTATTCACTAATCTCTATTTCCTAAACTCTAATCTCTAATCCTTAAGCCTTAATTCCTACTTTCTAATCCTGCAATACTTAATCTATAATATATAATCTAGAAACCCTAATCTTTAATATTTAATCCCTAATCCTTAATCACAAATCCCTAATCTCTAAACCATAATCTATAATCCCTAATGCTAATCCTAATCCCCCAACCTCTAATTCCTAATCTCAAATCTCTAATACCTAATTTTAAATCCTAAATCTTTAATTATGAATCTCAAATTCCTAATCCTTATTCCCTAATACTTCTTCTTCTTCTTCTTTTTCTTCTTCTTCTTCTTCTACTTCTTCCAATCCTAATACTTCTTCTCCTTCTCCTTCTTGTTCTACTCCTTCTTCTTCTCATTTTCCTTCCCCTTATCTTTCCCTTTCTCCTTCTTCTTATGCATCTCCTTTTCCTTCTCTTTCCTGTTCTCCTTCTCCTTCCCCTCCTCCTTCTCTTTCTTCTTCTTCTTCTTCTTCTTCCTTCTTCTTTCTTCTTTATACTTTCTTCATTCTTCATTCTTCATTCTTCTTCCTTCTCCTTTCTTCCTTTTCCTTCCACCTTCCTTCTTCCTTATTCTTTCTTTCTTCTTCTTTATTTCTTTCTTCTTTTTTTTCTTTCTTCTTCATTTATCTGCTTTATTCTTCCTCTTCGTCTTCCTTTTCTTCTTCTTCTTCTTCTTCTTCTTCCTTTTCTACTTTTCTTCTTTTTCTTTCTTTTTCCTTCTTTTTTCTTCCTTCTTCATGTTTCTTTCTTCTTTTTCTTCTTCCTTTTTCTTTCTTCTTTCTTCCTTCTCCTTATTCTCTAATGCCTAATCCCTAATCCCTAATCCTTAATCTTTAATCCATCCTTAATCTCTAAAATAAAAACCTTATTCACTAATCTCTATTTCCTAAACTCTAATCTCTAATCCTTAAGCCTTAATTCCTACTTTCTAATCCCGTAATACTTAATCTATAATATATAATCTAGAAACCCTAATCTCTAATATTTAATCCCTAATCCTTAATCACAAATCCCTAATCTCTAAACCATAATCTATAATCCCTAATGCTAATCCTAATCCCCCAACCTCTAATTCCTAATCTCAAATCTCTAATACCTAATTTTAAATCCTAAATCTTTAATCATGAATCTCAAATTCCTAATCCCTATTCCCTAATACTTCTTCTTCTTCTCATTTTTATTTTTCTTCTTCATCTTCTTCTTCCTCCTCTTCTTCCACTTCTTCTTCTTCTTCTTCTTCTTCTTTTTCTTCTCCTTCTTCTTCCTCTTCCTCTTCTTCCTCTTCTTCTTCTTCCTCTTCCTTTTCTTCTTCACCTTCTTCTTCTTTTTCTTCTCCTTCTTCTTCTTCATCATCCTCTTCTTCTCCTACTTTTTCTTCTTTTACTTCTTCTTCTTCCTCTTCCACTCTTCTTCTTCTTCTTCTTCGAATCTTCTTCTTTTTCTTCTTCTTGTTCTACTACTTAATCTTCTTCTTCTTCTTCTTTTACCTCTTTGTCATCTTCTTCTTGTACTTCTTTTACTTCTACTTCTTCAAATTTCTTCTTCTTCTTCACCTTCTTCTTCTTCTTCTTCACCCTCTTCTTTTTCTTCTTCTTCTTCATGTTTTTCTTCTTCTTCTTCTTCTTCTTCTTCTTCTTCTTTTTCTACTACTTCTTCTTCTTCTTCTTCTTCTTCTCCTCGTCATCCTTTTTCTTCTTCCCCTTCTTCTATTTCTTCACCTTCTCCTACTTTCTCTCCTTCTTCTTAACCTTCTTCTCCTCCTCCTTCTTCTTCTTCCTCATCATCAACTTTTTCTTCTTCTTCTTCTTCTTCTTAACCTTCTTCTTCTTCTTCTTCTTAACCTTCTTCTTCTTCACTTTCTTCTTCTTCTTCTTCTTCTTCTTCACTTTCTTCTTCTTCTTCTTCTTCTTCTTCTTCTACTACTTCTTCTTCGACTACTACTCATACTACTACTTGTTCAACTTCTTCTACTTCTTCTTAATCTTCTTCTACCTCTACTTTCACATCCTCTTGTCCTTCTTCTTCTTCTTCTACTACTTCTTTTTCTTCTTCTCCTTCTTCTTCTTCTATTACTTTTTCTATTTCTTCATCCACTCCTCCTCCTCCTCCTTTATCATCATCTTCTTCTTCTATTTCTTCTTTTTCTTCTTATTTGTGTTCTTCTTCTACTTCTTCTTCTTCTTCTTCTTTTCCTACTACTTATTCTTCTTCTTCTTCTTCTTCCTGTTACTTCTTCTTCATCATCATCATCTTCTTCTTTTTCCCCCTCCTTTTCTTCATCTTCTTCTCCTTCTTCCTCTTCTTCTTCTTCTTTTTCTTCTTCTTCTTCTTCTTCTTCTTCTTCCTCCTATTCTTCCTCTTCTTCTCCTTCCTCTTCCTTTTCTTCTTCTTCTTCTTCGCCAACTTCTTCTTCTCATACTTTTTCTTCTTCTACTTCTTCTGCTTCTTCTTCACTTCTTGTTCCACTTCTTCTTCATCTTATTTTTATACTACTACTTCTTCCTTTTCTTCTTCATCATCAACTTCTTCTTCTTCTTCCTCTACTTCTACTTCTTCTTCTTCTTTTTCTTCTTCTTCTACTTATTCTTCTTCTTCTTCTTCCACTACTTCTTCGTCATCTTCTTACTCTACTTCTTTTACTTCTACATCTTTTTCACCTTCTTCTTCTTTGCCTCCTTTTTTCTTCTTCTTCTTCTTCCTCACATTGTTCTACATCCTCTTCTTCTTCTTCTTCATCTTTTACTTCTTCTTCTTCTTCTTATTCTTCTTCTTCTTCTTCTTCTTCTTCTTCTTCTTCTTCTTCTTATTCTTCTTCTTCTTTTTCTTTTTCTTCTATTACTTCTTCTTCTTCTTCTTCTTCTTATTCTTCTTCTACTTCTTCTTCTTATTCTTCTTCTTCTTCTTCTTCCTCTTCTTCTTTTTCTTCTTTTTGTTCTTCTTCTTCTTCTTCTTCTTCTTCTCATTCTTCTTCTTCTTCTCATTCTTCTTCTTCTTCTTCTTCTTCTTTTACTACTACAACTACTACTACTACTACTACTACTTCTTCTTCTTCTTCTTCTTCTCTTTTGTGTTCTTCTTCTTCTTCTTCTTCTTCTTGTACGACTACTTCTTTTTCTTCTTCTTCTTCTTCTTCCTCCTTTTACTTCTTCTTCTTCTTCATCATCTACATCTTATTCTTACTCTTATTCTTAT
>JAIUJO010000305.1:562500-572500 GCA_023846275.1 Vanilla planifolia | reverse complement strand
ATCCCTAATCTCTTTTCCATAATCTCTAATCCCTAACCCTTAATCTCTAATACTTGATCCCTAATCCTTAATCCTTGATCTATAGTACATAATCTTTAATCCTTAATATCTAATCCCTAATCATTATTCCTTAATCTATAATAGTTAATCCTAATTATAATCTCTTAATCTTTAATCATTAATCCCTAATTCTCTAATCCTTAATCCTTAATTCTGAATCCCTGGTAACTAATCTCTAATTCTTAATTCCAAATCAAAATTTCTTAATCCATAGTTCTTAACCCTTAATACCTATTCCATAATCCTCAATAATTAATCCCTTAATCCCTAATCTTTAGTGCCTAGTCTTTAATCAATAATGCCTTAATCTTTAATCCCTTATCTCTATTCTTTAATTACTCATTCCTATTATTTTTTCATTAATACCTACTCCTTAATCGTTTATCCATAAACCTTAAACCCTAATCCTTAACGGCTAATCCATAATCCCTAATCCTTAATCTCTAACATCTTATCTCTAACCCATAACTGCTACTCCCTAATCCCTAATTCAGCTCTTCTTTTCTTTCTTCTTCTTCTTCCTCTTCATCTTACTCTTCTTTTTCTTCATATTTCTCTTCCTCTTCTTCTTCTTCCTCATCTTCTTCTTCTTCTTACTCTTCTTCCTCATCTTCTTCTTGTTCTTCTTGTTTTTCTTCTTCTTCTTCTTCTTCTTCTTAATCTTTCCCTTCTTCTACTTGTTCTTCTTCTACTTCTTCTTCTTTATCTTCTTTTTCCTCCCCTTTTTGTTCTTCTTTTTCTCTTTCTTCTTATTTTCTTTTTGTTCTTCTTCCTCTTCTTCTTTTCTTCTCCTTCTTCTCCTTCTTATTCTTCTTTTATTTCTTCTTCTTCTCCTTCATTTTCATCTTCTTCTCCTTCTCTTTCTTCTTCGCTTCTCTTTCTCCTTCTACTTCTCCTTCTTCTACTTTTTGTCCTTCTACTTCTCCATAATCTTTCATCCTTAATCCCAATCATAATCCCTTAATCTCTAATCCCTAATCTCTAATACATAATCCAACTTTTGAAATCCCTAATCCGTAATCCCTAAACCTTAATCACTGGGATTTTTTTGTAATCCATAATCCCTAATCCTAAATCCTTAATCTTTAATAATTAATTATTTAATTCTTAATCTATATTTCCTAAAAATTAATCCCTTCATTCGTAATCCTTAATCCTAGTCCCTGATCCATAATCCTTAATCTTTCATCCCTATTACTTATTTTCTAACCCCTACTCAATTTGTAATTCTTAATCCCTACACCCTAATCCCTAATTACTAATCCATAATCCCAACTCCTTAATCCCTAATACCTGACATTGAATCCCTCTCTCTAATCCTTAATCCCTAATACTTAATCTCTAACCCCCAATCCCTCCCTCCTTAATCCATAATCTGTGTCCGTAAATTCTTAATCCCTCCCTTTTTAATCCCTAATCCATTGTACATAATCCTAATTATAATTGTTTAATCTATAATTAAATTTTTAATCTCTAATCTCTAATCCTAAATCTCAAATCCCTAATGACTAACTCTAATCCTTAATCCCAAGTCACTAAACCTAAATCTATCTCTTCTTCATCTTCTTGTTCTTCTTCTTCCTCTTCTTCTTCCTCTTCTTCCTCTTCTTATTCTTCTACTACTTTTTCTCCTTCTTCTACTTCTTACTCTTCTTCATTTCCCCTTCTTCTTTTTCTCCTTCTTTTCTTGTTCTTCTTATTCCTCTTCTTCCTCTCTTTCTTCTTCTTCTTTTGCTTCTTCTTTTTCTCCATCTTCCTCTTTTCTTGTACTTCTTCTTCCTCTTCTTCTTTCTCTTTTTCCTCTCTTTCTTTTTCTTCTTGTTGTTCTTCTTCTTCTTCTTCTCCTTCTTCTTCCTCTCTCATTTCATCATCTTCTTCTTCTTCTACTTCTTCTTCTTCCCCTCCTCCTCATTCTTCTCCTCCTTTCTCTTCTTCTTTTATTTCTTCTCTTCTTCTTCTTCTTCATCTTTTTCTTCCTCTCTTCTTCTTCTTCTTTTCCTTCTTTATCTTCCACTTCTTCTTCTTCTTCTTCTTTTTCTTCTTCATCTTCTTCTTCTTTTTCCTCATCATCATCATCTTCTTCTTCTTCTTCTTCTTCTTCTTTTGCTTCTTCTTCTTCTTCAAATTCTTCACTATCATCTTCTTCTTCATCAACTTCTTCACCTTCTTCTTCTTCTTCCCCCTCTTATTCTTCTCTTTCCCATTCTTCCTCTTCCTCTACTTCTTCCTCTTCTTCCTCTTCTTCTTCTTGTTCTTCCTTTTCTTCTTCTTTTTCATCTTCCTCTTCTTCTTCTTCTTCTTACTCTTCTCACTCTTCTCCATCTCATTCTTCTTCTTCTTCTTCTTCTTCTTCTTCTTCTTCTTCCTCTTCTTCTTCTCCCTCCTCTTCTTCTTCTTTTCTTCTTCATGCTCTTCTTCTGCTTCCTTATCTTCTTCTCCTTCTTCTTCCTCCTCCTCTTCTTCTTCATCTTCCTCTCCTTTGTTGTTGTTTTCCTTCTTTTTCTTCTTCATCGCCTTTTTCTTCTTCCTCCTCTTCTTCGTTATACTTCTTCTTCCTCATAATCTTTTATCCTTATTCGCTAATCCCTACTCCTTAATCCCTCCCCCCTTAATCTCTTATTCTAAATTTGTAATCTCTAATCCAGGCTTCCATAATCAATAATCCCTAATCCCTATTACCTAATCATTAAACCCTAATCTCTAATCCCTAATTTAAAATCCATCTTTAATCCATAATCCCTAATCGTTACTCCCTAATCTCTTATCCATAATCTCTTAACCAAAAATCCTAATCTCTAATACCTAATTCTTAATCCTTAATTTATAATCCATAATCCTAAATACCTAATTCCTAATACCTAATCCCTAATCCTTAGACCTTAATCCCTAATACCTGAACTCTAATCTCTAATTCATATCTATAATCCATTTTCTTTAATCCATAATCTCTATTCCCTTATCCTTATTCTTTAATCCCTAATCCTTAAAGCTTAATCCGTTATCTCTAAATAATAATCTTCATACTAATCACTTAATCTCAAATCCCTAATCACTAATCTCTAATCCATAATCTTGAATCCCTAATCCATAATCACTAATCTATAATACTTAATCCATTATCCCTATTCCCTAATATGTAATCCCAAATTCTAAAACCTTAATCTTTAATCCTTAAAAATTAATCCTTAATCCTTAATCCTTAATCCTTAATTTCTAATCCCTAATCATTGAACGTTTTATCCCTAATCCTTAACTGTAATCTTTAATCCCTAATCATTAACTCTTTATCCTAATTACTTATTCCTTAATCCCTACTTCTTAATCCTTAATCCCTAAACCTTAATCCCTACTCTCTTATCCTTAATTTTTAATCCCTAATCTATAATCCCTAATTCCTAATCCTTAATCCCTAATACCTAATATCATATCTCTCCATTCTTAATCCCTAATCCCTAATCCTTTTCTTTTTCCTCTTTTTTTACTTCTTCCTTCTTCTTCTTCCTCCCCTTCTTCCTAATATTTAATCCTTAATCCCTAAATCCCAATCCCTAATTGCAAAACTATAATCTTTAATCTTTAATCCCTAATCCCTAATCTATAATGCCTAATATATAATCCTTTTCTCCTTAATCCCTAATCTGTAATCCCTAATACCTAATCTCTAAACCCCAATCCCTCCCTCCTTAAAAAGTAATCCATATTCCTTAATCTTTAATCCCTAATCTCTCTTTCTTTAATCCCCAATCCCTAAACCCTAATCCCTAACCCCAAAACTTTAATCCCTAATTATTAACTCATAAATACCTAATTATTAATCCTTAACCCTTTTTAATCTTTAATCCATATTCCCTGATGCCTAATCCCTAATCCTTCATTCCATAATTCCTAATCACTAATCCATAATCCCTAATTCCTAATCTCTAACCTCTTATCCCAAATCTGTTTCTTTTTTATCTTTTCCTTCAACTTCTTCTTCTTCCTCATCATCTTCATCTTCTTCTTCTTCCTTATCTTCATCTTCTCCTTCTTCCTCTTCCTCTTCCTCTTCATCTTCCTCTTCTTCTTCTCCTTCTCTTCCTTTTCTTCTTCTTCTTCTTTTACTTATTTTTTCTTCTTCCTCTTCATCATCTTCATCAACTACTACTTCTTCTTCTACATCTCTTCTTCCTCCTCTTACTCTTTTTCCTCTTCTTCCTCTTCTTCTTCTTGTTCTTGTTCTTCTTCTCATTCTTCTTCTTCTTCTTCCTCTTCTTCTTCTTCCTCTTCTTCTTCTTCTTTTACTTGTTCTTCTTCTTCTTCCTCTTCTTCTTCTACTTCTTCTTCTTCTTCCTCTTCCTCTTCTCCTCCTCCTTCTTCATCTACTTTTCCTCCTCTATTTCTTCTTTTTCGTCTTCTACTTCTTCTTGTTCTTCTTCTTTCTGCTTCTTCATAACCTATTTCTTCTTCTTCTTATTATTATTCTTCCTCTACTTCATCATTTTCTTCCTCTCTTCTTCTTGCTCTTCTTCTTTTTTTATTCATCTTCTTCTTCTTCTTCCTCTTCTTCCATAACTTCTTCACCTTGTTCTTCTTCTTCTTCTTACTCTTCTCCTACTCATTCTTTTTCTTCTTCTTCTTATTCTTCTTCCTCTTATTTTTCTTCATCTTCTTCTTCTCCCTCCTCTTCTTTTTTTCTCTTTCTTCTTCTTCTCCTTCTTCTCCTTCTTCTTCTTCTACTTCCTCATTTTTTTCTTCTTTTTAATCTTCCTCTTCTTCTTTGTCTTCTTCTTCTTCTTCTTCTTCTTCTTCCTCCTCCTCTTCTTGTTTTTGTTCATCATCATAAATATCATCTTTTTCCTCATCTTCTCCTCCTCGTTCTTCTTTTTCCACTTCTTTATCCTCTTCTTCTTCTTCCCCTTCTTCTTCATTATCCTGAATCTATATTCCTTAATCCTTACAACTTAATCCCTTCCTCCCTTATCTCTTAGCTATAAATTTATAATCCCTAATCACTAATCTCTAAGCTTTATTTCTTAATCTCTGATCCCTAATCTGTATTCCATACTTAATCTATAATATCTAATCTTTAATCCCTAATAACTAATCCTTAATCTCGGATCCTTAAACTTTATCCTTAATACCTAATCCCTAATACTTAATCCATAATCCATAATCTCAAATCTCTAATCTCTAATACATAATCCTTAATACTTGTTCCTCTTCTTCCTCATCTTCCACTTCTTATTCTTGTACTTCTTCTTTTCTTCTTCCTCTTCCTCTTATTTTACTTCCTCTTCTTCTTCTTCTTCTTCTCCTTCCTCTTCTTCTTCTTCGTCTTTTTCTTCTTTTTCTTCTTGTTCTTGTTCTTCTTGTTCATCTTCTTCTACTGCTACTTCTTCTTCTTCCTCTTCTACTACTACTTCATCCCCTTCTTCTTCTTCCTTTTGGTCTTCTTCTTTTTCTATTTCTTCTCCTTTTTTTATTCTTCTTCTTCCTCTTCTTATTCCTCCTCCTCTTCTTCTTCTTCTTCTTCTTCTTCTTCTACTGTTACTACTACTACTTCTTCTTCTACTTCTTCTTCTTCTACTTCATCGTCTCTTTCTACTTCTCCTTGTCTTTCTCTGTCTCCTTCTCCTTCTCCTCCTTCTCCATCACCTTCTCCATCTCCTTCTCCATCTCCTTCTTGTTCTCCTTCTGCTTCTCCTCCTCCTCCTCCTTCTCCATATCCTCCTCCTTCTCCTTCTTCTTCTTCTTCTTCTACTTCTTCCTCTTCATTATTCTTTCTTGTTTCTTCTTTCTTCTTTCTTTTTCCTTCTTCCTACTTCTTCCTTCCACCTTTCTTCTTCCTTCTTCCTTCTTTCTTCTTCTTTCTTTGTTCTTCTTTCTTCTTTCTTCTTTATTCTTCTCTTTCTTCTTTCTCTTCCTTTTCTTCTTCTTTTTCCTAATTCTTTCTCCTCCTGTTCTTCTTCCTCCACCTAACTTCTTCCTTCTTACTTCTTCCTTCTTTCTTCCTTCTTCTGCTTTCTTCCTTCTTCGCATTCCCTAATCTCTAATTCCTAATCCTTAATCCCTAATCCATACTTAAATCCTAATCTTTAATCCCTAATCTCGATTTCTTAATCTCTAATCTCTAATCTCTAATCCCAAACACCTAAATCCTAACCCTTAATGCCTAATCCATAATCTATAATATTTAATCTCTAATCTCTAAACCCTAATCAATAATATCTAATTATTAATCCTTAATCTTTAATATATAATCCTTAATCTCTGATCTCTTATCCTAATCTGTAATCTCTAATACTTAATCCTAAATCTCAAATCTCTACTCACTAATCTCTAATCCCTAATTCTTATTTTATAATCTATAATCCCTAATCTTTAATAAATAATCCCTTAGTTCTTAATCCCTAATCTCTAATTATTAATCCCTTCATCTCTATTCTTTAGTCTCTAAACCTTAATCCTTAATCCCTAATTCTCATTACTTATTCCATAATGCATACTCATTAATCCATAATCCTCCATTTCTAAACCTTAATCCCTAATTACTAATTCATAATTCCTAATGACTAATACCTAATCCTACACTCCCTGAACCATAATTTCTAATCCCATATACATCTCTAATCCCCAATCTCTACCTCCTTAATCTGTAATCCATATTCCCTAAATCGTAATCACTCCCTCCTTAATCCATAAACCTTAATCCCTAAACCGTAATCCCTAATCCATCTCTTCATCCTCTTCTTCTTCTTCTTCTTCCTCCTCTCCTTCATCTTCTTCCTCCTCTCCTTCATCTTCTTCTTCTTCTTCCTCTTCTTCTTCTTCTTCTTCTTCTTTTCCATTTTCTTTTACTTCTTCTTCCTCTTCTTCATCTTGTTCTTCTTCCTCTTCTTCCTCTTCTTCTTCTTCGTACTCTTCTTCTTCTTCTTCTTTCCTTCACTTCTTCTTTTTCTCCTTCTTCATTATCTTCTTCTTTTTCTGCTTCTTCTTCTTCGTCTTCATCTTCTTCTTAATCTTCTTCTTCTTCTTCTTCTTCTTCTTCCTCCACTTCTTCTTCTTCTTCTTCTTCTTCTTCTTTTCTTGTTCTTCATCATCCTCTTCTTCTTCGTCTTATTCATCATCATCTTCTTCTTATTCTTCTTCTTCTTCTTCTTTGTCTTCCTCCATTTCTTCTTCTTCTTCTTCTTCTTCTTCTTCTTTGTCTTCTTCTCCTCCTCTTTCTTCTTCTCTTTTTCCGTCTCCTTGTCTTTCTAATTATCCTTCTTCTTGTCCTTCTCCTTCTCTGACTTCTACTCCTTCTCATTCTCAATCTCTTTCTCCTTCTCCATCTCCTTCACCTTCCCTTTCTCTTACTACTCCTTCTCCATCACCTTCTCCTCCTCCTTCTCATCTTGCTTCTCCATTTCTTTCTCCTTCTTCTTCATCTTCTTCTACTTCTTCCTTCTTTCTTCTTTCTTCTTTCTTCTTTCTTCCTCCTTCCTCCTTCCTCCTCCCCTCCTCCTTCCTCCTTCTTTTTCCACTTCTTCTTCTTCCTTCTTTCTTCTTTCTTCTTTATTCTCTGTACTTTCTTCTTTCTTCTTTATTCTTCCTTGTTCCTTCTTCGTTCCTTTTTCCTTCTTCCTTCTTCCTTTTTCTTTTTCTTTTTTCTTTATTCTTTCTCCTTTTCTTCCCCTTCTTCTTCTTCTTCTTTTACTTCTTTTTCCTCTTCTTCTTCTCCTTTCTTCCTTATTCTTTCTTCCTTCATCTTCTTCTTCTTCTAACTTTCTTCTTACTTGTTTCTTCTCCCTAATCCCTAAACCCTAATCCTTAATCCTTAATCTTTAATTCCTAATAAGGAATCACTAATCTATAATCAATATTGCTAAATCTTTACTCCCTAATTTCTAATCCTTAATCTCTAATCCTTAAATCCTAATACCTTTTTTAATCCTAATCCTAATCCCTTAATTTTTAATCCCTATTCCATTGTCTCTAATCAAAAATCCCTCATCCGTAATCTCTTATCTCTAATCCCAAATCTTTAATCCCTAACATCTAATCTGAAATCTTTACATCATTAATCCTTAATCCATATTCCATAACTCGAATCCCTAATCACTAATCCATCTCTTCTTCCTCTTCTTCTTCTTCTTCTTGCTCTACTTCTTCACCTTCTTCTTTTTCTTCTTCCTCCTCTTCTTCTTCTTCTTCCTCATCTTCTTCCTCTTCTTCATCCTCTTCTACCTCATCTTCCTTTTTCTTCTTCTTGCTCTTCCTCTTCTTTCTCTTCTTCTTCTTCTTCTTCTTCTCCATCTTCCTCTTCCTCTTCTTCTTCTTCTTTTTCTTCTACCTCTTCTTCTTCTTCTTTTCCTTCTTTTGCTTCTTCGTCTTCTTCATCATCTTCTTCTTTTTCTTTTTCTTTTCTTCCTCTTCTTCTTCTTCTTCTTCTTCTCTTTTTTCTACTTCCTCTTCTTCCTCTTCATCCCCTTCCCTATCTTCTTCAACTTCTTCTCTCCTTTTTCTTCTTTTCTTGTTCTTCTTCATGCTCTTCTTCTTCCCCCACTTCTTATCATTATCATTACTATTATTCTTCTTCTACTACTTCTATTTATTATTCTTCTTTTTCAACTTCTTCTTCTTCTTCTCCATCTCCTTCTTCTCCTCCTCTTTCTCCTTGCCTTTCTCCCTCTCCTTCTCCTTCTCCTCATTTTTTTTCTTCTCTATCTCCTTCTACTTCTCCTTCGCCTTCTCCTTCCCCTTCTCCTTCTCTAACTCCTCCATGTCCTCCTTCTTCTCCTTCTCGTTCTTCTTCTTCTTGTTCTACTTCTTTCTTCTTTCTTCTTTCTTCTTTCTACTTTCTTTTTTCTTCTTTCTTCCTTCCTACTTCTTCCTTCCTCCTTCCTTCTTCCATTTTCTTTCTTCCTTCTTCTTTCTTCTTTCTTCTTCCTTCTTTAATTTTCCACTTCTACTTCCTCTTCTTCTTCTTCTCCTTCTTCTTCTTACCCTTATTCCTCCACTTCTTCTTCCACTTCTTCTTCTTCTTCTTCCACTTCTCCATCTTCTTCTTCTTACTATTGTTATTATTATTCTTATTCTTCTTATTCCTCTTATTCTTCTACTCCCTATTTTTCTTCTTCTTCTTCTTCGTTATCTTCTTCTTGTTCTTCTTCTTCTCTTCGTTCTTCTTCCTCTTCTTCTTTTATTTCTTCTTCCTCCTCCTCATCCTCTTCTTCTTCTTCTTATTCGTCTTCCTTTTCTTCTTCTTGTTCTTCCTTATCTTCTTCTTCTTCTTATTCCACTTCTTCCTCATCTTCCTCATCTTATTCTTCTTCTTCTTCCTCCTCTTCATCTACTTCTTCTTCTTCTTCCTCTTCTTCTTCTACTTCCTCTTCTCCTCCGTCTTCTTCTTCTTCCTATTCTACTTCTTCTTCTTCTTCTTCCACTTCTTCTGTGTTGTCTTCTTGTTCTTGCTCTTCTTCTTCTTCTTCCTCCTCCTCTTTTTCTTCATCTTCTTCTTCTTCGACTACTTCTTCGTCCTCTTCTTCTTCTTCATCTTCTTCCTCCTCCTACTCTTCCTTCTCTTCGTCTTCTTCTTCTTCTTCTTCTACTTCTTCTTCTTGCTCCTCTTTCTCTTCTCCCTCTTCTTCTACATCTCCTTCCTCTTCTTCGTCTTGTTCTTTTTCTTCTCCTTTCCCTTCTTCTACTGCTTTCTCTTCTTCTTCCCCTACTTTTTTTTCTTCTTCCTCTTCTTCTTCTTCCTCTTCTTCTTCTTCTTCATAATTTCTTCTTCGTCTAAATGATCATCATCTTCTTTTTCTTCATCTTCTATTTCCTCTTCTTTTTATTCCTCTTTTTTTCTTATTCTTCTTCTACATTTTTTTTTCCTTCTTCTTCTTCTTCTGCCTTTCTTCTTCTTCTTCTCCTTTTTCTACTTCTGCATCTTCTTCTTATCTTTCATCCTCTTCTTCATCTTCTT